>JBANMG010000004.1:0-15000 GCA_037126485.1 Daldinia eschscholtzii
TAACCCTAACCCTTAACCCTAACCCTTAACCCTTAACCCTTAACCCTTAACCCTTAACCCTTAACCCTTAACCCTTAACCCTTAACCCTTAACCCTAACCCTAACCCTTAACCCTAACCCTTAACCCTAACCCTAACCCTTAACCCTTAACCCTAACCCGAGATTACCCGTTACCCGTTACCCCGTTGTATGTTATATTATATTAATTTTTTTAATTAAATATATTAATATTATTAAATATTTATTTATTTATTTATATATTATTTTAATATATATTTTATATTTATTATTTAATTATTATTATTATTTTTTTTTTAAAAATATTTTTTAATTTAATTTATTTTTTATTTTTAATATAATTTATTTATATATTATTATTTTAATTTAATTTAAATTTTATAATAATTATTTTATTATATATATTTTTATATTTTGTTTTTTTTAATTTATATTTATTTAATAAATTTTTTAATTTTTTTTATTTATTAAATTTATTTTATTTTTATTTTATTATTTTAATATATAAAAATATTTAATATTTTATATTATAATTATATTTTATATTTTTTATTATAAAATATTTTATTTTATTATATATTAAAATAATTTAAAAAAATAAATTATATAATTATATAATATTAAATTTAAATATAAAATATATAAAATTAATTTATAAAAATAATTAACATAATAATATAATATTATAATTAATTAAAAAATATATATAAAAATTTAAAAATAATTTATAAAAATATATAATATAATAATATAAAATTATATTTATTTAAAAAATATATATAAAATTAATTTATAAAAATATATATAAAATTAATTTATAAAAATAAATAACGTAATAATATAATATTAAAATTAATTAAAAAATATATATAAAAATTTAAAAATAATTTATAATAATATATAATATAATAATATAATATTATATTTAATTAAATAAATATATAAAATTAATTTATAAAAATAAATAATATAATAATATAACATTAAAATTAATTAAAAAATATATATAAAAATTTAAAAATAATTTTTAATAATTTATAATATAATTATATAAATTTATATTTAATTAAATAAATATATAAAAATATAAAATTAATTTATAAAAATAAATAACATAATAATATAATATTATATTAAATTAATAAAATATATAAAAATTTAAAAATAATTTATAAAAATAAATAATATAATAATATAATATTATATTAAATTAATAAAATATATAAAAATTTAAAAATAATTTATAAAAATAAATAACATAATAATATAACATTATATTTAATTAAATAAATATATAAAATTAATTTATAAAAATAAATAATATAATAATATAACATTATAATTATTTAAAAAATATATAAAAATTTAAATATAATTTATTTAATTTTAAATAATAAAATAAAAATTATTTTTTAATATTAATAATAAATATTTAATATATTTATAAAAATATTAAATAAATTATTTTATATATAATTATTTTAATTTTTATTTAATTAAAATTTATTTTTTATTTTATATATATTAATATTTAATTTAATAATTTAATAATATAAATTTTATTAAAATTTTTATTTTAATTATTTTTATTTTTTATTTTTATAATTATAATTTTAATTTTTTATAATTTTTATTTTTTTAATATTATATTTTTAATTTTAAAATTTTATTAATTATTTACATAATATTTATTAATTATTTTATAAATTATTTTATTAATTTTTAAATTTTTATTATATTTTATTTTATTTCATTTTTATTATTATTTATTTAACATTTAATTTATATATTTATATATATATTTTTTATATTTTATTTTTATTTTTTTTAATATATTTATAACATTTATTATTATATTAATTTTATTATTTTATTTTTTAATATTTTTATTTTTTAATATTTTTATTTTTTTTAATTTATATTTAATAATATAATAATAATAATAATTTTAAAATTATAATAAAACAATCACATATAATCATTAAATTTATAATATTTATTTTATTAATTAAATATTTTATTAATTATTTACATAATATTTATAATAATTATTTTATTATTTATATAATTAATTTTTTATAATAATTTTTATTTTAAAATAATATAAAATTTTATAATTTCATTATAAATTATATTTAATATAATTTTTTTTATTTTATTTTATTTAATTCATTTAAATTTTATTAATTATTTTAAATTTTATATTTAATTTTATTTATTTAATTTATTTATTATTTTAATATATTTTTTTTATATTATTTAATAAATATTTTTAAATATTTATTATTTTTAATTTTTATTGTTTAATATATTTTATTTTTTTATTAAATTTTTTTTTAAATTTTTTAATTTTTTATATTTATTATTTAAATTAAAATTATAACAAAACAATCACGTATAACCGTTAAATCCATAACAATTATTTTATCAATTAAATTTTTTATTAATTATTTATATAACATTTATTAATTATTTTATTAATTATTTTATTAATTTTTTATAATAATTTTTATTTTAAATAATATAAATTTCATAATTTCATTATAAATAATATTATTTATTTATATATATAAATTTATATTAAAATAATTTTATATAACAATTAAATTTATAATAATTATTTTATTAATTTAATTTTTTTAATTATTTATTTAATATTTATTAATTATTTTATTAATTATTTTAATATTTTTTTATAATAAATTTTATTTTAAATAATATAAAATTTTTTAATTTCATTATAAATGAAATTTTTATTTTTTAAATATTATTTATTATTTTATTTTTTTTATTTTTTATTTAAATATATTATTTTTATTTTTATTTTTATTATTATTATATAATATAATATAAATATTGTTAAATATATTTTTTGAATTTTTTTTATTAAATTAATATAATTTATTTTCATTTTAATATTTTTATTTTTATAATTTTTTTATTATTAAAATTTTTTTTTATTTATTTTTTTTATTTTATTATTTATGTTATTATTATAATTTTTGATTATTATTTATTTTATTAATTTATATTTTTTTATTTATTTTTTATATTTTTTAATTATTATATTTATAATATTTAATTTAATTAAAATAATAATAAAACAATTACATATAATTATTAAATTTATAATAATTATTTTATTAATTATTTACATAATATTTATTAATTATTTTATTAATTATTTTATTAATTATTTTATTAATTATTTTATTAATTATTTTATTAATTATTTTATTAATTTTTTATAATAAATTTTATTTTAAATAATATAAAATTTCATAATTTCATTATAAATAATTGTTTTATTAATTAAATTTTTTATTTTTTATTATATTAATTATTTATAATAATTTAATTTTTTATAATATAAAATTTTATAATTTTATTATAAATTTATTTATTTATATTTTTAATATTTTTAAATTTATATAAATTTTATTATAAAATAATTATATATTAATAAAATTAAAAATTTATTTTTTATTTATATTTAATTTTAAATTATATTTATAATTTTAATATTTAATATATTTTTATATTTATATTATTATTATTATTTTAATTTATTTTATATTTATTTTTTTTAATGTTTAATTTTATATTTTATATTTTAAATATATATAAAAATTATAATGATATAAATTTAATTTTTTAAATTTTATTTTATTATTTTATTTTTTATTATTATATTTTTCAATTTATTTTATTCAATATATTATTTTTTTTTTTCAAATTAAATAAATATATTTTAATTTTTTAAATTTTATATTTGTAATTTTTAATGTTTTTTATTTTATTATAAATTCATTATATATTTATATTTTTTATTTTAAATATTTAAAATATATTTTTAAATTTTTATTTTATTTTATTTTATTTTATAATTTTATTTTTTTTAATTTTATTAAATTTAATATTTTATATATATATATATATATATATTTATTTATATATTTAATTTAATTTTATATAAATTTTATAATATATATTTTTTATTAATTTTTTATTAATTTTTTATATTTTTTTTTATTATATTATATTTTATAATATTTTTTTAATTTTTTAAATTTATTTTAAATTATATATTTTTGTTATTTTATTTATATATTATTTAATTTTTATAATTTATTTATATAATTATAATTATAATAAATATATTTATTTAATATATTATTATATTTTTTATTTTTTTAATTTTTTTTTATTTTTATATATTTTATATTAATTATTATTAAATATTTTTTTTTAAATAATATCAAATTTTATAATTTCATTATAAATTATTTTGATTTATAAAATTATTAATATAAATATTATAAAATTATATAATATATTTTAAAAAATTATTATTATTATTTTTTAATTTTATTTTTATTTTTATTTTTATTTTATTATTTTATTTTATTAATTATTTTAATATATATTATAAAATATATTATTAAATTAATTTTATTATTATTTTTTTTAATTTATATTTATAATTTATATTTTATTTATTTATTTTTATATTTTTATTTTATTTTAATATTTTTATTTTATTTTTATTTTTATAATTTTTTTTATATTATTATTTATATAAATTTTATTTTTTATATTTTTTAATTATATTGATTATTTTTTTATTTTAATTTTTAATTTATTTTTTATTTTAAAATTTAATTGTATTTAAATATTTTAATATTAATTTATGTTTTATATTATAATTTTTTTTATGTATTATTCATTTTTAATTTTATTTATTTTTTTATTTAATATTATTATTTTTATTTTATATTTAATTTATATTTATATTTATTAAAATATAATTATTTATAAATATTTTAAATTATATATTTTATTATTTTTATTTTTTTTAATTTTTTTTATTATTTATATATTTTTTATTTTATTTTTTTTTATTTTTATATTTATTTTATTATTTAATATTTTATTAAAATATTATTTTTATTATTTTATTAATTATTTTTTATAAACTTTTATTTATTTTATTTTATATTATTATTATTATTTTAAATTTAAGTTATATATATATTTATTATAACGTAATTATTACCGGATATATCGGGTTATTTTTTTAATTAATTTGTTATTATTATTATTATTTTTATTTAATATTTTAATTTTTTTATTTTTTATTTTTTTTAAATATTTTTATTATTTAAAATAATTATAAATATATTTTTATTTATTTTTATTATTATTATAATATAAAATTATTAAAATTTTTATTTAATAATATTAATTTTATAATTTTTATTTTTTAATGATTTATATTTTATTTTTAAATTTTATATATTATAATATTTAATTTTTAATAATTTATATTTTATATTTTATATTTTATATTTTATATTTTATATTATTATTATTATTATTATTTTATATTTTATATATTATATTTTATATTTTATATATTATTATTATTATTATTTTATATTTTATATATTATTATTATTATTATTTTCATTTTAATTTTTATTATAATATAATAAATATTTTTATATTTATTAATTTATTTTTAATATTATATTTTAAATTTTATAATATATTTATTTAATTATTTATTTTTATATATTTTATTATTTTTTTTATTTTTATTTATATTTATAGTTTTCAAATTATAAATATTGTTTTATATTTTATGAAATTTTTATTATAAATTATTATTATAATTTATTATTTATTTTTATAATTTTTTATATATTTTTATTTTTATTTTTTATATATATTCTTTTAAATAATTTATATAAAATAATATTTTTTTTAATATTTATTTTTTTAATAATATATTTTTTAAATAATAAATTTAAAAATAATAAAAAATACCATTAAATAACATTTTTTTAATATATATTTATTTATTTGTTTTAATAAATTCGGATTAAATTTAAAATAAAAATCGTTAAAAAGTTTTATAAAATAATTTTTATTTTTTTATATTAATAATAAAAAAAAATCGAAATATTTATTTAAATTAATTAATTTTTATTTTAAAATTAAATATTTAATAATATTTTTCAATCTTATTTTTATTTATTTTTATTTATTTTTATTTATTTTTATTAATTATTATAATTATATTATAATTATTATTAAATATAAAAAATATTTTTATTTATATATATATTTTTTTAATTTATTATATATATATATATAAATTATTATTTTATTTTTATTATAATTTAATTATTAATTTTTTTTCATTTTTTTTATTTATTTATTTTTAATTATTTTTATTTTTTTAAATATTTTTTTTAAATTAATTAAAATTTTTCATATTAAATTAATTTATATTTAATTTAAATTCTTTTAATTTAAATTTAAAATAATAATAATATAAATATTATTTATTAAATTTTTAAATATTTTATAATTTTATTAAAAAAATATATTATTCAATATTTATAATTTTTTAATTTTGTTTTATTTATTAATATATATATAATATAATTTTTATTTTTAAAATTATTAATATAAATATTATAATTATTTTATTAAATTAATTAACAATTATATTATTAATATAATTATCATTTTTTTAAAAATATCTTTATTAAATTATATTTTAATTTTAAATTTATTTTTTAAAATTTATATATATATTTTTTATTTTTTTTTATTTTTTATTTTATTTTTAATAAATTTTTTTATTATATTTATATATATATTTATTTAATTAATATATTTTATAATTATTATAACATTATTATTATTAAATTATTATTGTTATTATTATTATTATTATTATTATTATTATTATTATTTTAATTTATATTTATAATTTATTTTGAATTATTTTATTTTTTTTTCTAATTTATTTTTTATTTTTAATTTTATTTATTTTATTATTTATTTATTATTATTATTATTTTTATTTTAATTTATATTGTTATTTATTATAACATTATTATTTTTAAATATTTTAAATTATTTTTTTTATTATTATTTTTATTTATTTTTATTTTTTATTCATTTATATTTTTTATTTATTCATATTTCATTTTTATTTATATTTTATATTTATTATAATTGTAAAAATTTTTTTATTTAATATTTTATTATTTATTTAATTATATTTTTAATTATTTTTAATTTTTTAATTATTTAAAAAATTTATAAAAATAATTTATTTAAATTTATAATTATTATAATTTAAATATTATTAAAATCATTATTTAATTTTTATAATTTTTATTTTATTTAATTATATTTTATATTTTTTAATTTATTAATTATATTTTTATATACATTTTTTTTAATTTTATTTTATATTTATATTTATAATATTTATTAATTTTTTATAATAATTTTCATTTTAAAAAATATAAAATTTATAATTTTATTATCCATTAATTTATTTATATTTTTATTATAAAATAAATATATATTTATAATTTTAATAATTTAAATAATAATAATTAATTTTTTAAATTTTTAATAATTTTTTTATTATATTTTTAAATTTTTATTATTATTATTTTTTTAATGTATTTTATAATTTTTTTTTATAATTTAAATAAATATATTTAAATTAATTTTTATTTTAATTTATAATTATAATAATATTAATTTATTTTTTTAAATTTTTTTCATTATTTTATTTATTATAATTTTTCAATTATTTTTTATTATTTTATTTAAATTTTTTTTTAATTTATATTTATTATTATTTATTTTATTTATATAATTTTTTTTATTTTTTTTTTTTTGAAATTAAATAATTATGTTTTTATTTTTTTTATTTTCTTTTATTTTCTTTTATTTTTAAATATTTAATATATATTTTTTTCAATTTTTATTTTATTTTATTTTATTTTATTATTTTATTTATTTTTTAATTTTTTTTTAAAAATTTTATATTTAATTATAATTTTTATTTTATTTTTATTATTAAGTATTTGATTTTTAATTTTCATATATATTTTTTATATATTTTAATTTTAATTTTAATTTTAATTTTTTATATTTTTATTATTTTATTATATTTTATTATATTTATTTTTATTTTAATTTTATTTTTTTTATTTTTTTATTTTTTTATTTTTTAATTTTTTTATTTTATATTTAATATTAAAATAATAATAAATTTATTAATTATATTTTTATATTAATTAATAATTATATTTTAAAATATATTATATAATTATTAATATTATTTTTTTTTAATATTTTATATTATTTCAATTTTAATTTTTATATATTTAATATTTATATTTATTTTTATTTTATTATTTTTTTATTATTTCATTTTTTTAAATATATTTTAAAAATATTTGTTTTAATTTTTAGTTTTATAAATAAATAATTTAATATTTATTATATTTTTAATTTAATTTATAATTTTAATTAATATTATTTTTAAATTTATTTAATATTTTATTAAATTTTAATATATTTTAAATTTTATTATTAATTTTAAATTTATTTATTTTTTTTTAATTTTTTATTAATTTAATTTTTATTATTATATTTTTTTTATCATTAAATATTAAAAAAAAATATTTTTTTATTAAATAATTATATTATAATAATATATTATTATATATTTATAATTTTTTATTTTTTATTTATTAATTTATTTTTATATTATAATATATTATTTAATATTTATTTTTCAATTTTATAATTAAATTTTTAAATTTTTTTATTAATATTTTTACATTCAATTTTTTTATATTTTATAATATTATTTTTTTTCAATTTCTTTTAAATTTTTTAATATTATTTAATATTATTTAATTATTTTTATTTTTTTAAAAAAATTTTATATAATATAATTTATATTTATAAAATTATAAATATAAATATTATAATAATTTTATTATTTTAATTAATAATTATATTATTAATTTATTTATGATTTTTTAAATATTTTCATTTTTATTATTTATTTTTATTTTTATTATGTTTTTTTATTAAATATATATATTATTAATTTTATTTTTTTTAATTTTTTAAATTTTTATAATTATTTTTATCATTTTTATATATATATTTATTTAATTATTTTATTTTATTAATTATTATTATTATTATTAATTTTTTAATTTTAATTTATATTTATAATTTATTTTTTATTAATTTATTTTTTTTATTTTTTATTTTATTATTATTTATTTTAATTTTTTTATAATATTATTTATTTATGTTTTATTTTTTATATTTTTTAATTATATTTATTTTATTTTTAATTTTATTTTTAATTTATTTATTATTTTAAATTTTATTTATTTTTTAATATTTTATTTTAAATTTATATTTTATATTATAATTATTTTTATATATTATTTTATTTTAATTTTATTTATTTTATTATTTATATATTATTATAATTTTTATAAATTTATTTTATATTTTTATTTATTAAAATGTAATTATTATTAAATATTTGAAATTATATTTTTTATTATTTTTATTTTTTATTATTTAATTTATAAATTATATTTTTTATTATTTATATTTTTTATTAATTTATTTTTATTTTATTTTATATTTTTTTTATAATTTTTTATTTATTTATTATTAAAAAATTTATCAATATATATTTATTTTTTTTATTATATATATTATATAATATTTTATTAAAATGTTATTTTTATTATTGTATTAATTATTTTTTATTATTATATTTTTATTTATAAATATTTTTTTAATTTTATATTGTATTTTTAATATTTTTTATATTTTAAATTTTTTAATATAAATTTGTTTTAAAAATATAATCATTTTATATATTATTTTATTTTAATTTTTTTAATTGTTTTATTTATTTATATTTTTTTTATATTAATTATTTTTATATATTAATTTGTTTTTAATTTTATTTAAAATATTTTATTTTTTAATATTTTTTTTATTTAATTTAATTTAATTTTATATTATTATTATTATTTAAATTTTAATTTATATTTATATTTATTATAATGTAAAAATTACCGGGTATTTCGGATTATTTTTAATTAATTTTTTTTATTATTATTTTTTATTTATTTTATTTATAAATATTTTTTATTTAATATTTTATTATTTTTAATGTTTTTATTTTTTTTTATTTTTTATTATATAAAAAATTCATAAATATATATTTATTTATATTTAAAATTATTATAATATAAAAATATTAAATTTTTTATTTAATAATATTATTTTTAATATTTTTATTTTTTTAATTATAATTTATTTTTAAAATTTTTTATATTATAATATATATTTTTTAATAATTTATAATTCATATTATTTATATTAAAATTATAATAAAACGGTTACGTGTAACTGTTAAATTTATATCAATTATTTTATCAATTAAATTTTTTATTAATTAAATTTTTTATTAATTATTTATGTAATTTTTATTAATTATTTTTTTAATTATTTGTTTAATTTTTTATAATAATTTTTATTTTAAATAATATAAATTTTATAATTTTATTATATATTATTATTAATATTTTAATTTTAATTTTTATTTTTTATTATAAATTTGTAAATATTTTTATATTTATTTTTATATTTTTATTATTTTAAATATTATATTTTATATTTTATATTTTATATTTTATATTTTATATTTTATATTTTATATTTTATATTTTATATTTTATATTTTATATTTTATATTTTATATTTTATATTTTATATTTTATATTTTATATTTTATATTTTATATTTTATATTTTATATTTTATATTTTATATTTTAATTATTTAATTATTTTTTTATATATTTTATTAAAAAATTTTTTTTTTAAAAAAAAAATTGATTTTTTAATTTTTATTAATTAAAAATCAGGAAATTTATTAATAAATTGATAAATTTTAATAAAATGTAATAAAATTAAAATTGTAAAACTATTATATTGTTATTGTAATAATGGTATAATTAAAAATTAATATAAATTATAATATTAATATAAAAATGAATAAAAAAATATGTATTATATTAAATTTAATTATATTTTTTATTAATATTGGTAATAATAATAAATAAAAAAAATAAAAATAAATTAAAATAAATAAATATGAAAAAATAATTAAAATATTTTTTAAAAAATTAATAAATATAATAAATAAAAATAATAAAAAAAAATTAATAAAATAAAAAAATAAATTATAAAAATAATAAATAAGGAAATAATGTGTTGAATGTAAAATATAATTAAATTTAATACAAAAAAAAAATGTGTTGAATTGATAATATTAAAAAATATAAAATATGAGATAAAAAAAATAAAAAAGGAATTGTTAAATAAAATGGGAAATAATTGAGATATTTAAAATATGGGTACGGTATTAAAGTTTTAAATAAAAATAATGGTTATTTTAATTATGTAATGGAATAATAACATAATAATTTTAAAAAAAAAGTTAAAAAAAATTATTATTAAAAAAAATTTTAATTTCCTGGATATTATAAATAAAATTTTAAAAAAAATTATTAAAATTGTTAATTTTATTTTAAATAAATAAAAAATTATAATAATAAAAAAATTTAAAAATAAAAATATAATAATAATTTTTTAAAAAAAAATTAATATATATAAAAAAAATAAAAAATAATGAATAAAAAAAATATTTGGAAAATAAATTATAAGAATTAAAAAAATGTTTATTTTAATTATAAAAAATTTAAAAATGGATAAATTATGGAATATTTATATAAATTTTAAATATTTATTTAAAAAAATTAAGGATAAAAATAAATAAAATATAAAATTATTAAAATTAATATATTGTAAAAATAAAAAAATAAAATATGTTATTATGATAATTAAAATAATTTTTTTTAATATAATTTAATATTTATATGTTAATGGATTGTTTTAAAAAATGGAATTATATTAATGTAAATTTTTTATATGAAATGTAAAAATAAAATAATATTATAAATATTATAAATTTAAATATATGGTAAAATATTATAAAAAATAAATGAAATGTAATAAATGTATAAAAATAATATATGAAAATAAAAAAAAAATATATAATTAAAGTTAAGTATTAAAATTATGGAAAATTGTATTTGGTATAAAATAAAAAATGTAAATATATGTAAAAAATGAAAGAAAAAATGAAAAAAATTTATATATATAAATTAAAATAATTTAAAAAAAAAAATATTAATTTTTTTTTAATTGTAATTTATATAATATATAATGGTTTTAAAATTATAAATTTATGGAATAAAATAAAAATTTAAAAATGGGTTTAAAAAAAAATTTAAAATAAAATTTTAATGAAAAAAAAATTAAAAAAAAATGTAAATATTATAAATATGTTAAAAATTAATAAAACTTTTTTTTTATTTTTAATAATATTTTAAGTAAATTTTATATTTGTTATAAATATTAATTAAAAAAATAATAAATAAAATATATAATTAAAAAATATATAATAATAAAAATAAAAATAATATAATAAAATGTAAAATAAAAAAAAAAATTTTATTTTAAATAATAAAATAATAAAATAAAATAAATATAATAATAATATAAAAATTTTAATTTATTAAAAAAAAATTATATAATTTTATAAATAATAATTATAATTTTATTTAAAAAAAAATAAGGAAAATTATTTTATATATAAATAAAATGATAAATAAAAAAAAATAAAAAAATAAAATAAATTATAATTAAATGGTTTATTGTTTAAATATTAATAAAAAATTAATTATAATTTAAAATATATATATAAAGTTATTTAAAAAATTAAAATATAATTTATTAAATAAAATGAAATTAAAAAAAAATTAAAAATATTATATAATAATAAATAATTTTAATATATATTATTTATTATAAAATATAAAAAATAAAATTATTAAAAATTTAAAAAAAATTTTTAATTTTATTAAATAATAAAATTTTTTATTAATAATTAAAAAAAATTATATTATGAAATTATGTTAAAATAATAAAAATTTAATAATAAATTTTATGTAAATTAATTTTAAAATTAATTATAAAAAAATAATAAAATTAAATTAATAAAATTTAAATTATATAATTTTAATAATAATAATTTATATTAATGAAAATATTAATGTTTTTAAAAAAAAAAAAAATAAATATAAAAAAATTTAAATTTAATATTTTTTAAAATTGAAATAAAAAAATTGGAAATATTTAAAATATTTATAAGTTTTGGAAAATTTAATTTATATATGGATTATTTAATAGAAAAATTTTAAAAAATTATTAACGTAATTATTTTATAATGGAAAAACTTTTTTTTTTAAATTGGTAAAATGGTAAAATAAAAAAATTATAAAAATTAAAAAAAAAATTATTTAAAAAAAAAAAAATAAATAATTTTAAAATTTTTATTAAATTGGAAATAATATATTAATATATTTAAAAAATATTAAAAAATAATAATAATAATTAAAAGAAATAATTAAAAATAAATTTTAATAAAAATATTAATAAATTTTAAATTATTTTGGAAATTGGAAAAATAAATTAAAATTAAAAATTAAAAAATTAATAATAAAAAAATAAAAATTTTAATAATAAAAAAAAATATTAATAAATGTTTTTAAATTAAAAATTATAATAATAAATTAAATATTTTTAAAAAAAAATTTTTTTATAACTATATTTTAATTTTTTTAATATAAATTTAAATATGGTTTATAATGAAATTTTTGAAATAAATAATTATATAATGTGGCATGTAATAAAAAATATTTTAAAAATAATAAAAAAATAAAAAATTTTAAAAAAAAATGGATTTTTAATAAAGTTTTTATATAAATATAAAAAATTATTATTTAAAATATTAATTTTTTTAATAAAAAATAATTTTAAATATAAATATTATTTAATTTAATTTTAAAAAATAATAATATATATATTTTTAAAATTAAAAAAAAATAATAAAAAAAAAATTTTTTTAAATATATATTAATTTATAATTTTTTTTAATATAATAAAAAAAATAATTAAATAAATTATAATTGAATAAATTATAAAAATAATGGAAAAAAATTAATTATTTTTTAAAAAATAAATGGGTAATAAAAAATATAAGTTTATAAAAATAATAATAAAGATAATAATGGAAGTAATATATTTAATTTAAAAAAATGGAAATAAAATTATATTATTATAATTGGATATAATAAATATTTTTGATTATATAATATTAAAATAATTGTTATATATTTTAAAAAAAAAAAGGTTTTTTAATTGGATTAAAAAATAATTAAAAAATTATTTAAAAAAAAAAAAATAAAATTATTTTTTAAAAAAAATAAAAATTAAAAAATTAAATTAAAAATAAAAATTTTTTAAAAATTTTTTTTTCCCCAATTTTATTTATATTATATATTTTAATTTTATACAAAAAATTAAAAATAAAAAATATTTTTATAATAAATTTTACAAATAATATAAATTTAATAATAGTAAAATTAAATATAATTAAAAATTATAAAAAATTTAAAAAAATTTTTACCATTTATATTATATAAACAATTTAATATAAAATAATTTTTACATTATATAAAAATGAATTAATATATTTTATAAAAATATATAAATTAAATATTAATAAAATTAAATTAAAAAATATTATAATAAAATTAATAAAAAATATTTAATTTTTTAAAATATAATTAAATAAAAAATTTAAATAAAAAAAATATTTAAAAAAAATTAAAATTAAAATAAAATATTAATAATATATTTTTTTTAAATTAATAATATTTATATAAAATTATAATATATTAAAAATAAAAGAAATATATATTAAAATCATATATAATATAATTATATACAATATAATAATTTAATATATTTTTAATGAAAATGGAAAAATAAAAAAAATAATAAATAAAATAAACAGGATATAATTAGTATATTTGAAAAAAATCATAAAAACATATAAAATTACTATAATTAAATATTTAAAAAATAAAATAAAATATTTTTTATTATATTTATATTTAAATAAAAAATTAATAAAATTTAAAAAATGG